>JAHDVE020006742.1:0-33539 GCA_022606495.2 Halesus radiatus
TTAGTTAATTACGGCAACATCAACATTACTTTGTTCAACGGCGACTGGGATGATGTGGTCCCCTTTGGAGACACATTGAGAAACCTCGAGAAATTAGGGTTGCAACCACAGGGAGATTATATTCCATGGATTGTCGGTGGACAACATGGCGGTTTTATCAGAGAGTATCCAGGATTGACATTTTATAGGGTCAAGGGAGCAGGCCATGAAGTCCCCCAATACCAAAGATAAAGAGCATACGATTTATTAAGGAGATTTCTTGGCCAAAAGTGATTGACCTTAGAACATTGTTGGTTGTTTTCTTATTGTTGTTACACCAATTAATCTGTTTATGCCTTATTTATGTATTATTTTTATTGATTTCATTCCTATGTTGTTTCCTTATATGATTTTTACAAATAATGTTTTGTCAGTACCTTTTAGATTAGGTCATTTAAACACTCGACAGATTTTGAGATATTCTAAATACAAAACATATATATGCAACAATAAATGAAAACGTATAATTTATTATGTATTTTTTATATTGCTTATAAATATATATATATAACTGGTTTGTCAGGATCAAACATAGCTGTGTTTGGATGTGGAGATGGCGTGATAATCAGGCGACATTGCCTTATAATCGGAGTTCTCTAAAAATGTATCTTTCGTCGATCCGAACCTTCCCTTGGTTCGGGCTTCAATTTCGATTTTAGCTGGACAGACAGTGGGTCCTTTTCCCAAAAAGTCATTCTTGTAAGTAGTCTCTATAAATATGTAATTTTATGTATATAAATATAAGCTATTTATGTTTTGTTTACAATATTGGTGAGCATAGTCAGGATCGGAAGGGTTTTTGGAATTCGGCTTGAATCGGTTGGCGTAATCCCCATCCGGTTGTTTGAAACTATTTCTGTAGGTAGTATTTCCTAGCCAGGGTTCCCCATTCTTAAAATGGTTGCCCCATTTTGCCAACTAGCTGGGACCACCATTTTTGTTATTAAAAAACTTTTTGTAGCTTGTATCTCCGTTGAAGGGAAGAGCTCCGTTCAAATGCGTGTTATTGGTGGGCCGCACGTATTGGTTATCTCCAACGTAACCGGGGAAGTTTGACCCATATGTCGTCAAATTGGCTGCGGGGCCTCCCACCCCAAGACAATCGGTAGGGTGCGGCCGATCCAGAGGGCCTTGCTTTTAAATGAAATCTTTGCCATAAGTCGAGTTCAGGTCCATATGTGGTCCGTTGGCGTGCTCGTTGACAGGTGGTTTGAAGTTTAAGCCTCCAAGTGGATTCTTTTGGTTAAAATCTCCTCGATAGGTACTGCTATTGTGGAGATCTGGTTTGACAACATGAAGTTTGCATAAATGCCTCCCACATGTACAATGTTCACAAACGCATGTCTCTGGGTTATGATGACTAAAGTTAACGTCAGTGATTCTCTTCGATGTCTTTCTGAAATCGTCGTTGTCAACTACGCATCGACGAGAATGAGCAAAGCTCAAAGATGTTGTCCTATTTGGGTGGGCTTTCAGTTACACATGTTCATAAAGATCTTTCGCAGGCGCCTGTTGCTGTTTTTTCTGGATAAACTCAGCATCGGCGGCTTGGAGCTGTTTATTGACAGAAGTGTTGAGGGTTTGGGAGTAGTCATTGATGGAATTATTGAGAGAACGTTGTTTGAGCTGATAGTTGGTCTTGCTGTGGTTATGCGCGCTTGGTAATCTGAGAGATTTCTGATTCGGAAACATGTAGGCAGTATTCGAGAATTCAGAGGTACGGTTTGGTTTGAAACTAGAATGAACTCGGGTTGATCGCATTAGATGTGACAGTTTTTTTGTTTTATTGTTGTTTATATAGATATATATTTTTACAATATTATTATTAGTTTTTGTTTTGTCAAATTATAATTTATAAATGAAATAGTGAGGAGTAATTAATTTTATTTTAAAGTGTTTTTTTGATAAAATATATTAATAAGAATTATTTTTGACATTTTCTTGGCCTAAGATAACCATACATCCAAAACTTAAATATTTTATATAAATTATAACCATCATAAATCTATATTTATTTAATATCAATTATCGAAACTATCACAACATTAAAAATAATCCTCTCTGGAAAAATATATATCATTGTATATATAATCAAGACTATAAGAATAAAGTTAGTTTTTTTTAAAAAATATACCAACAGCAGCTTATCTTACTTATAAATACGGTAAATAATTATTATTTTTGGGTCAACAAAGTATTAACAAAAAAAGTCGAGACTCCACCAACAATTAAAAATAAGGAAAATAAATTATTTAGAAAAACCAATGTCAGAGTCTCAAATCACTCAACTTTTAAATCGAGTTGAGATTTTACGCAAAGCTGTAAATCAATAAAAATGTATTTTTTACATATTTATCCTTTCGTAGCGTCATTGTTTACACTAAGGCTCGATACGGCGAATGTGCCGACCTCATGGCCCAAGTCCACTCTCTCCGGTGCGATCTGTATTCGACCCAACACCCACTCGTTTCCGAAGCCCGAGATAGGCTCTGCTAATATCTCAACCTCTCTGCTATGGCTGCTTTGCAAAAAAATAACGTTGATGTTTCCTTCAAGCAACTGAAAAAGGCGGAGTTGGCTTCTGAAGGAAGTCTCCAGTATCGAGCCACAACGTATAATAATATCGCGTGTTTCTACCGGCGAACTAACAAACCGAAATTGGCCTTAAATTATCTGCTGATGGCGCTGGACCTGGAACTCAAGGTCGACAAGCCCAGGACTCTTGCAGATACGCACCTGAATATCTGTGCGGTGCTCAATCAGCTGAATAAGCATGAACAGGCGTAGCAGCATGCACTGCTGTCGCTAGTGCTATTACAAGACGAACTACTTCTGGCTTGCTTCGATAGGCTCAAGAAGGACAACCTTCTTTCAAGCGTCGTGAGCGATGACCGTGTGTCAGTGTTGGCTATTGCGTACCACAATCTTGCAGTTTAATTATAGTTTCTCAAACGAGTAAATTACTAAATTTAACCATTTACCGATATATTTATATAAATATGTGTCTATTGATCGATATATTATGCCTTTTTCACGATTTAGATAGACGAATCGGCGAGACTATATGAAAAGGCACTTACTATTAGTCAAAAGTATCTCAAAGAAAATAGGAACCTTGTTGCTAATCTCGCCAAAATTGTGTCCAAGCTCGAGAAGCAAGGATACCTTCCCCAGTCAGCATAGAAAGAACCATTCCTAAATAATAAAGAAGTCAGGCACAGCAGCGTAGGAAGGGAAGTCGGGACAAGCTCAATGAGATAGGAAACAACAACCTTTTCCCAAAGATACTCTGGAGATGATACAGTTTTCAGCATTCATACCAATCGATCCGGAGGAGGCTCTGAGGGTAACATCGAGGTATCGAGGGGGTCGACCATCAGATCCAGAGCCACTTCGAATGGACGCCATTTTCGAACTCGGATGATGAACGGAAAATATACTAATAATAACGACAGTGTTGGTCGAAGCGCATTGTTTTAGGACGCAGGAGGAATCGACTAAAACATTTCTGAAGATGATGACCCTTTTGGCGACGAATGAAATCCTTCCGTTATATGAAATGTTTTTTTTATAGACTATATTTCAACTATTCTATTTAAAAAAATGTGTCTATATATTTGATACAATAAAGAAAATGTCATACATCCATATTTTTTAATATTTTTCGAGTGAATTATAAATATAGTTACATATATTTAATTTTATTTGCTGCTATACCATTAGAAGAACGGTTCTCGAAAGCGAAATATCATTTTTTATGAAAAAACAATAAAAAACCATCTTATTGTTTATATATAGCTTTTATTATATAATTAAAGATATAAACAATTATTAATATTTGGATATATATATATATATTGTAACATTCTATTAGAATTTTTAGTTAATACTTTGCTACAGTTAATACCATTATATAAAGATTAATTTTTCCTTCTTCCTTCTTTTTTTTTAATGGAATCCTCTACTTAAAAGCTACACACAATACATCCCTCAGAAAATATATTCGCCAAGGCTGATTGGGAACTCGCTCTAAAAAGGAAATAACGCCAATCCAATCGCTACCGAGACGGCGAAGAAGTTTCGATCATGGTCGGACTAGAGTTTTTCAAGCAATACGGCCCTGGTACTTATCTCTTCTTCTAATTCAGCAGGCAGCTCCTAATCCTCTTCACAGTTATGTCGATCGTGAGTATCGCTCCCATGGTGGTCAACTACATGGGGACAGGTCTCAACAGCATCGGAGCAGGAACCACTAAGACATATTTGATGCAATTCTCTATGGCGAACCAGCCCATATCAACGGCCAGTATAGACTACAGCACCACGCTCAACCAAAACAGGTATATCATAACGATCGCGGATTGCCTCAACAGCGTGATATTCTTTGTATTTTTGATACGATGGGAGCTGAGAAGCGACCAGATAGTCGAGGAAATGAAGCTGTAGACCGACCTGCCAAGCTACTACACATTGGAGGTCACTGAGTTTGACCCGAAAACCACTACAAAAGAGTTGGACAACTTCCTCTCGGATTTCGCCGCCGTGCAAGAGGTAGCGGAAGTCAAAAACTATGAATAATCCATCTCCATCAGTCGAGAGATTCTCGAGAAATCGGCGAAGATGCAGTAATGCAGGTTGGTCAACTCGACAGATGCGAAAATCCTGAAACTGCAGGCCGAAATCGAAGAACTTTATAAGCAGCTGGCCGAGGAATCACGCCATCAACAGGGAAATATCATCAAATATTTCGTGACCATGCAGACCGTGCCTGGAAGACAAATCGTCCTGGACCAGTTCAAGGAGTATTACAAGTCATGCTTATGTGGAGCCAAAGTACCCGAAAACATGCTTCTAAGAAACAGACTGCTCAAAATCAAAGGCTGCGAGATTCAGCCTGGGAGCATTATTTGGGAAAACGCTCACATCACCAAGAAATCAAAGTCAGCAAGATTCGTGGTCCAAGCCTTCCTAGTTCTTCTTGGAATTTTTATGGGATTTCTGGCCATCTCGTTGCTTAATGTGATCTCCCCACAGACCAGTTCCGTGAGCATCGACACCAGCACCTTCAGCTATGCCACTGTATTGGCAGCTAATAATTCAACCATCACGCAGAGCTGGTGTCTCGGACAAAGTCCCACCACAATCTACAATAGCGCCTCTCTGACCTCATTATGCAACTCCTATCTCATCACATACTACAGCACTATCGCAATATCGGTGGCTATCTCAGTGGCTGTTGTCATCATTAAATCATTCTTGACGATATATATCGACTACTTGGCAAAGTTCCAACGCTATTAAAGCTACAACCAACAAACCAGCTCTCTTATTATCAACCTGTTCCTTACCTATACGTGCACGACCTTCGTGATTACATTCTTGCTCCAGGCCAACATTCTCAGCATATCCTTTAAAAACATCATTATCTCTTTCGTTACCAATACATACATTTCTGACAACACAGCCAGTTTAAGCGAGTACTCCGATCTGACTCGTACTTGGTATGTAGATATCGGCTATAAGATCGTGATCAATTGGATAATCCTCAGCCTCGTGCCTCACATCTACGATCCTCTCCTGCTCTGGATGTCCGAGAAGTGGAACGAGTACAAAGCCAAGCAAGAGATATACCAAAAGAACATGGACGAGCGGCTCATGGGAATAGAATTCAAGTTTGATGAACATTATAGTAATATCCTCATGATCGTGGTCGTATCGATGCTTTTAGGAGGTCCTATTCCCTTGCTCATCGTCATTGGCACCCTTGGTCTCGCAACCAGATACCTGTATTGGAAGTATATCTTCATCAGATTCTGTAAACTACCCATCACCTTTGATGACAGCCTTAACAAGAAAATCCTGAAAGTATTGCCTTGGGCAGTTATTTTGCGTCTATGCATATCGATCTATGCTTACGGGGTCACTGATATACTCCCTTCAGGAACAGATTCCGTTTCAGTTGTAAGAAAAACCATTCATTACCATTTTCTACATGTCAATAATTTGAATTATTATAAAAATATATTTATGTTTAGATAACGAATGCTGCGACTACCGTTTCAAACAGCGTGGATAACTGGTTTTTTGCAACTTTGGTCAGCAGGGCGATCCTGAGTTGGTATGTGTTTGCTTGTCTATTGGCTCTCTTAGCGGTCTACGTGATAAAGACATTTTTTATTGACACCCTTATGTTTATGATAGGGCTGTGCAAGAACACTGAGAAGCCCCCCTCGATCATGATCAGATAAAATCGCACCTTCTGCGAGGAGCTCAACAAAGACTTTATCATATCTTATAAGATGTAGAAGAATCATATGTATAGCGAGATACTAGAACTCTTGAATTCAGCCAGACCGGTATCACCCGACTCCCATACAAATGCAATTCATCGATAAAAAAATTAAGTTGTTTGAGAGTTGCTTTACTTTCGATATATTTTTGTTGTGTGTGTTCGAAGCGAGCGTGATTTACTAAATATTTTTATATTGGATACTATATATTTAGCGGATGCTAAGATTTTAGTACTAAAAGACGAACGGGAAACAATCATACAATAATCAATATTAATAATACTAATCTAAAGTATTTTTAAATTTGATTGCAATTATAAATCTTTGAGTATAACTCTACATAAAGTAATCTTAACTTCCTCAATTTGTTTTTTAACTAATATTTTAATCTATGTTCACCAGAAATAGATGAAGGAGGAGCTTTTATCTAGGCAAGTAAAATAATAATTTTTTGTTACAATTGTACACTAATTGGAATTTAACTCCAATCATTATATTAATGAGATGACTTTATTAAAAAAAGACCAGTATATATATGTATAAATATAATATCAAAATGTGGGATTTATTAGTAAATCATAACAAAAAATATATTTAAGATAAAGCATAAAAAAGCTGCCATAAAATATATAAACCGAAGTGAAGGGGCCATTCTAAATAAATAAATAATCACGAAAAATGGATCAATAAATTATAACCGCAGAAGAAGCCGTCCAAGATGCATTTCAAAGACTCGACGTTTCTATCCCATTTTCCACGATATCATCATCTCCTTCTATGTTTATGTGGCCTCGAAAACAAATGTCCCTACAAATGGGCAGTCAGCCACCCTCTCCCATCTCATTTACCAAAGCTGGAGAGGGAGGAAATGGTTTTGCAAAAAATAATGTTGGATTCTAGAATACTTATTATTACGCCGGGAGTGAGGAGGGAGATATGTGCTGTTTGGTCGGAGAAGACTTAAGGACCCTATATTTACCTTGCCATATGCTACCTCCTGATAGTGTGAACGAAGGAGCGCCTCTGAAGGTTTCTGTGCAGCCAGTTTCCGTCACAGCCCCTCACCGTCTATTTAAACGCAAGGATCTGCAAGATTTACAAAGATAACTTCTTGAGTAATTTAATAATTAAGGCGATATCTGAAAAATCTAATGATATCCGATAACTAAATGATGTTAATATTTTTAAAAAAGCTTATGATTCCTCTGATCTGGTAAGATAACTTAGTTATGGATGTACTGTAGAACATTCAGACTTCCTACCACAACTAAAGAATCATTGCCACAATTCGTTACAAATTTTTTTGTTTTTTCTAAACCTTTTTTGGATTAAATATAGATACATATAAACATTAAATAGTGTCTAAATATTCAATCGATACAAAACAATGGGTATATATATATTTATTGAGATTAATAAATACCCAAGCACAAATCAATAAAAAATCCAAAAATACAATTTTACAATAATTATAAAAAAACCTAAATATACAATCCCTAGCAGATATATATAACCGCTTCAGAAAGCTAGAACAATAATAAACTCTCGACAGAAATGGATGAAATACCACAATCCGCCAACTAGGACATTCTATCCAAGTAGCCACCCGCTCTAGAAATTCCAGATGAGGGTGACCTGTCGAAAAAAGAACAAGCGTACCTCAACTCACTATTCCAGAAAGAGTCAGAACAAGCCATTACCAAATATTTCGCAGACCACTATTCTTCCATCAACGAGGATTTAGCCGAGGCTTACCTCTCGCTCAAGACCGATAAAATTTCGCGTGACTTGAATGCAGGAAAATTAAAGATGGGGTCCTCTGACAAGACAGATGTCCTTTCCCCCCTTCCGGGTCATGAGAAAGTTGTACAGATTAAGCAGAAACGAGCCAAGTTAGAGCGCGAGATGGGATTTCTGAACTCGCAACTCTCAACACTGTTAGATAGCAAGAACAGTGGAAATAATATAGGCCAGTTGACCGCCGATGAACACAAACAGATTGTCAAAAAACTTCTCAAACAGCATCAGTAATATGAACAAGCCCATCGAAAGCGTCTCGATGAATTGTAATCCAAGTTCAACCTCGAAGTCGCATCTAAAGAAAAAGAATTAAAGTAACGCATCAAGATTGAAAAACAGTAGAAGCGAAAACGTGCTGAATAACACCTGCAGCAGTTACAGGAAAAGCAGACGAAGCGACATGGCGAAATCGAAGAGTCCAAAGCACGTCTTTAATAGGTGCATAAAAAGAAATTTCTATACGAGGTTATGCAGGAAAAGTATGAGAAAGAAGTAGTGCTGCCTACACTTGAGCTAAAAAAGAAGAAACTCAAAGAGCTAAGAGATATTCGAAGGCCTCTCAGCATATAAGAGCTGCGGATTCACGAGCAGGAATATCTGAAGCGCAAAGAAGCTCTCCACGATGAGACTGAAACCAGAAAACTATAAGCTGAACGCAGGTATGAGCCCCCTGCCAAGTCGGCCAGGCTCGAAAAGCTGCTGGATGAGGAGAAGAAAGAAAGAGCAGTTGAGGAATAACAAAAGAAGCGGTTGCTTTCCTAAAAAGTTGAAAGAGCCGAGAATTACGCCTTATATCTGAAGGAGAATTTCAAGCCTCGGATCGACGAATCAAAGAAGAAAGAGATCGAGGACCGAATCCAGCTCAAGGCAGCCCATCGAGAGACCTCCGATGCTAAGCAAATCGGACTGCAGTATTTAGAGATGGTCAAACAAAAACATAAGGCAATGTCTAGGGATCGGTCCGAGCGCTAAACCAATGATAAAAATGTGACTGTCGATGGTCATCAAACTTACCGCCAGAAATCTCCTGAATAAGCAAACACCTCCACGCAAAGCAAAGCGAATTCATTGAAGCCTCTAAATTATTTGTAAACTAGAGATAGGAAGGAACTGGACCATTTCAGGACAAAGAAGCTAGAAAAGCTGGTCCACGACAGTGGTAGATCAAAAACCGAACGAGTTCATGAGCTGAAAGTGGAGGCTGACAAGCTCGCCGAGCGATCAAAAAGGAAGGATCAGTTATCAAGGTTGAAGCATATCGACTAAAAAGATGATGATGAGGGGACTGAGTTGTTATTAGCAAGTATTCGTGCCAAGATGGGAATCATATAGATCTACAAAAGTTGAAAAAAAACAAATTTTATCAACTGCATTAAAATAGTTATTATAAAAAAGATATAAAATTTATCTGATAAAAAATATTTATATTTATAATCTCTTTATGATATACATAATATATATTATATACTCGACATTAGTTTATATGATTATAGCATAGTATAAAACAAATAAAACATAAAAATATGAAAAACATTGAATCATAAATATAATACTTTAACTAAAAGCCAAATTATAATTGCTAAGAAAAAACAAAACAAAAAATGTAAACCCATTCAGTTTCTTCATCACTCAATAATAACGCCTCCGCAAGAAAACCTAAACAAAAAATTCAGAAACAACAGCATAAACGTTGGTAGAACCATTAACAGTTTACCACGACTGTCTCACTCTTTCAATAATTCATCCAAGACATTAACCAAAGTAATACGAACATCATCAACATTAATATTACAGTCCATCCATAGATAGAATAAAAAAAATATGTATTCATTAGTGATATATAATGTATTTTTGAGGGCAAGGCTATATGAACTCAAGCCCTTCCCCATTTCAAATTTAGTCTCATTGCAAAATAAGCAATAAATACAATAAGACCATGATAAAACAATCAATTATAAGATTATTTTTTTTTTTTTTATACTAACAAAAATACAAACTTAATGTTTTTTGTATATTTTATATATTTTTTAGTAATGGCAATGTATAGGTTTTAATGATTTATATGCACAAGGAAAAAACTTAAATCCTAATCCACCATAGACTTCGACCCATAATAACAATATTAATAACCAGAATAGCAACAAGTCGAACCAAGGAGATGTCGTCAACATGAGTCGTAGTGACTCTAATCATCAGAATAATTCTGTGGTTGGTAGCAGTAAAAACACTGCCAGCTCCACCAGTGAAGATGTGATCCATTTCAATTGACTTTCAAAAAAATGTTTAAAATATTATTTTCAATATATGTTAATAGAAATGTGTTGTGTTGCATTTGTTATAAATATAATCGGGATAAAAATGAATACGAAATAGTCACGAGAGAACAAAAAAATAATTTGAATTCGAAACAAAAAAAATAATAGATATCTTTATACAAAATCATATACTCATAATTGTCTAACCTTTAAGGTTCCTTTTGACGTTTCCTGGTGTATACGTGAACAAATTATGGTATATTTCCCCTCTTCTAAAAGTATCTATTCTGTCCAGAATCCGTATCCTATAGGCACGTAGAACACATCGTCCAATATAATTTTATACCCTTTCTCATTGTCAGATAGTTTAAAAACAGCCACTGACAAGGCTGGGGGCTCCACTGCCCGCTCATCGACATTCGGATCGAGCACTGCCAGTGCATATTCCCTAACATACTCTTCACAGACCAAATTGAACTGATACTTGCCTTTCTCGAGGCGCATCGTCACAGTGGGGTTCTTGAGAAAGTCCTGAAAAATAGAAATAGGGTGATAAATTGGCGTGGTCGTATTCTTGAGCCTCTTTCTTTGCCCAGAATTTTCCTTGGTCCACTTGATTGAATATTTCTTGAGGATGCGTGGTTCCAAGTATATTTGCTCAATCTTGACCCCACTATAACATTATTCGAGTTGGCGGTCTCGTTTGAAGAGTTTAGACACAACACTGGCAGTAACCCTGATTTGTCCAGGGTTAATTAATCGGAAACAAGATATGACTATGATCTGGGATTCCACTTTTGTTTATTTCTCTAGGAATCCGAATTCGGTAAAGGATTAGGAGGAAGTATTATCGTTTAAAACCGCTTCAAATGAAAGTCTGGAAATGTCTCGGAGGCTATTGACGTCTTCGATTAGCATAACCATGAATTATGTTTCGGGAGGAGCCTGCACAAATAGTAGTAGATCTGACTGGGGAGGCACCTTAACTGCGAATTGGATGTTATCCAAGAAGTTCGGGCTATTGATTCCCATACCTACTTCTTTGGGACTGATGGCTGCCTGGATAGTTTCACTGAGCAGGACCTCCCGTTGTGGGATTTCCGTGATCTCCACTTCAATAAATGAGAGGAACAATACGCTAAAGCAGACTTCTGGTGGTTGAGGCAGACCTGCAGGTTATTAGTTGTGCACCGCTAATATAAAGTAGTCTATTTATTAGGACTTTTAAAAAATGAACACATCTGAAAGTAGCTCTCGGTCGCTTGAATCCAAATGTCGGATGGCCATCTTGGGATTCAAGACTCTTGTTCCTTAATACTCGAATAGCTTTAATGATACCTTCTGCCCCAATATAAATTGTTTGACGTGTCTTTCCACGAAAATTCGTATCTAGAAGTCCTCGTCGTGAGGGGGGATACGTATGAGAAACTGCGGATTGGTAGCTAGACAAACATCCTTTTTTTAGGCAAATGGATTGGCTTTGCAGGATAAAGGGCTCCAGCTGCTGTCGTATTTGTTGGAGAAGCTGTAGATCGAAGGATTCCAATTGATGTAAATCTTATCCACAGCCTCGCACAATTCCTACCAGATAATCTCCTTACTCTCTTTTTGCAAGGGACCAATCACTACAAGCTTCTTCTCCTCCTTTCGAACTGATTTAACATTAAGAAATCTTTTCGTTGCGTAGTTTTGAGGATCACCTTTCAAACCGAATGTGATGAGGATGTTTCCTTCGAGAAAGTTTTAGGTCAGACGCTCCCACAGATTGTCCTTGTTGGAAATCTCAATGATGTTTAGGCATTCAGGACACCAGCCTCCTAAGTGGTACACCTAGTTACTGGGAGTTGAGGATAGCGAAGAGCCTCCGTAGAGTCGTTTCAGGGCCTGCTTGAAGATATTCGTTGAGGTATGATTACTACCTGGCTCGAGAGTAACGAAGATTCCTCTTTTCGCACCATTGATCCATAGTTTGACTTCGTATTGATCAGGTTATTTTGTCTTTCGGTAAGAGGGGAGTGTGATTTGGAACATTTCATAAAAGATGACCATGGAAGTCATCGATGCGAAAAACACTTCGTCGTCGTCCTTGAAGTCCATTTCGTTGTGGTTGAGCAGAAAATGTTAAATATCTATGTGGTCCCAAAATGTAAGTTTATTTCCTTCCACCACACTATTTTTCAGAAGTAATTGAAGCTTTCTTTTGCCCACTTCTTCATCGACAAGTTCATCGTCAAGAATAACCTTTGAAGAGTCAAGCAGACCGTTCTCGTCCTCGTTTTCACTGTCAGAGTCATAGGAGTGGTGTCTCTTGTCCGAACCTGTATGCACAATGTCGTCCTGCCCCTCTTCAGTGATGTTTCGGGAGTCAATTTTCTTTATGACGAGCTCGTGCTTTCGCTCGCGATTATCATCACTGAGCATGCTGTTTGTTGTTTTATGGTCTGCCTTTCTGCGTTGGCTAATACCCTCAATTTATTCGTGAGGCCCATTCTCAGTAATCTTGTACATTTTGGGCAAATTCTATTTATTTTCGCTAAGGGATTGTTTGATGATAGGCTTCGAATCCTGAGGTCGATTGAATGTATTGCTGCGGGTGTGTTCATTATTGATCGTCCCATGCTGCTTCTCGAACGTACTTATGAGGTTACTTATCTCATGGGTCAGCTTCATCAGCGAAGGTTCGCTGGTTCTTTTGGAATAGAGTCGGTTCGTGAAGACTTGTTCCGGGGGGTCGAACTGGTCGTGCTGAGGTTGTATAGCCGGACCGTATATGGGATCGAGTTGTTGTGAAGTTTCTTTCTCGACGATATTTTCTTTGTTCGTGAGAAGTTCGTCAGTTTTGTGGGCGTGTTTAAGCTTGGTTGGCAAGAGCGGCACGAATGTTTCTTCGGTCTTGGCAGTCTATTGCTTGGTGTCTGGGTTCGTGATATTTCTAGTTGCGTTGATACAACATGCTGCTCCCATGATAAAGAAGGGGTGGGTGTATTAATAGTAAAAACAATAAAAAATGTATCGGCTGTGTTATAAATGTTTTGTTTCAATTTCTGTCTTTTTTCAAGCTGATATTAAATTCTAAAAAACATACAGGTTTTATAAACTTTTTCTATCAAGGAAAATCGGAATTAATTATAAAATTTGTTTTTTTTATCATTATTCTTGATTTTTTCTTATATTTTTAAAATAAATCTAAAATTACTAATCAGAGAATAAGATCGAGAGAATTTATATTCAATTATTAATAAAAAACTAATTATAAATAATTATCAACTAAATCTATGGAAGCTTTAATAAAAAAATGTGCAGGTAAATATTTGATGACATTAAAAATATTTGGCAACAATAACTCAGGCATCATCTTGAGTAGACATTGAAATGGTAATAAATACTGTGTGTTTTTTTTTGTTCAGAACAACACATAAATGCCAGAAAAAATATAAGATGTAGGCACAAATAAATTATTTATGGACGGTAATATTATTGTTTTATAAACGTATTTCATGCTTTTGTCGTGTTCGTTTCATAGATAACAACATGGAAATACAAGGTTATTATTTAGTATTTATTCTATAGTTCTTAATTTTTAGAATCAAATCAATATACAATAACAAAAATCAAACATTATAATAACAATGATGTCTCTGTATATATCTGATTTTATTGTTCTTAAATTCGATAGTCATAAAAAAGAAAAATGTAATTGGATACAACAAGAAAAAATAAATTGTTATCCGCATGAAATGGATGATTTTTTTTTTATTTTTTTTTAAATAGCGTTTAAGAAAATATGAAGGCACCACATCATGCTACATTTATCTCTTATTTACTTGCACACAGATCAAGTTTATCTATTTGGGAGAAATACGACCGACAAATTCCAATAATTTGAAAATGAAGAGTTTTAATTACTTCGCATCCTGTTCCAGAAATGCAATGTTCCTGAATATTTATATCTGGTAATCGTTAGGTTCGAAAAACTAATATGTAGTAGTTAGAATGTATAAATTTATATTTAATTTTGCTTTTTTGATCTTGAACTTTCTAAACATTATGATCATTTAACAAAAAACTTAGTTTATGATTAATCAATAACAAATTTTCTTCTTTTTTGAAAAATATAGAATAGATTTGAAGAAAAAAAAACTATTTAATTTTTGTATTTTTCTAAAACACACTTTGTATATATATATATCGGATCAATCATTTCTTTTTGGACCGAGCATCTCTTTTTTTCAACTTGCTGTTTTGTTATTTCTGTATTAATGGAAGATATATATTTATAAATTGTATATATTAAATAAATTACGATTATTCGTTCTTAAGCCTTTCTGCGGAAATCCTCATGAGTGAGTATCTTGTCATACTCCTCATCATCATCATCGAGTTCTTCGAAGGTGAAAGCCTCATTCACCTTTTTGGCCGACGGGTTGGCCTGCACAGAGTCACTTGTATAGGCATCGTCTTTGGCACTTATGTCCTTGTAGGCCTTTATTATCTTAATCACCTTCTCCTCGATTATACCGAGGAATGTGATCATGTTGGATTCGCTCACCATCTTGGAGCCTGCCACCTCCTTTGCTACTTCCCTATCACATTCGACAGTGTTAAATATGCCTTCGATGTGGTTTATTAAAGTTTTTAGCTCACCCATCGACTGTTTGTAGAGTCGCTCGTACTCTTCTTGCTTCTAAATTACTGCTTTGCGCTTCTGGGTCAGCTCCTGCAGCTGGTTCTTCTTGGATGGGTCGCTACTTTTCGAGTATTCGCCAAGCTACTGGCGCAATTCATGCAGATCTCCTTCCAGCTCTTCGATCTCATTGGACTGCTCGTTAACGAACTTGAACATCTTGAAGTTCTATTACTCATTTTTACTAAAGATGTCGATCAGTCCCTCAAACTTTGTCTCGCCAGTGGCTGCCTCTATCTTTGCAAAGTCCTCCCTGTACTTCTGAATCTTATCGGCCTGTTCGTTGCTGGCCTTGCCCCTGAGCTGTTTGATAGTGGACTTGGTAACCCCTGTCCTGTTAAAATGTGAGGCAAACTCCATGTTGCTTTCCAGCCCTGCGATTAGTGGGGTCATCACGACGTCTTCCCTGGCACGATCTGGGGCCTTGAGTGCCGAGGCTAACTTGGCTTTCTCAGTAAGATTACTGAGTTCCTTGAGCTCCTTTTCGAAATCCGATGTCTCTTTTTTAGCTTGTTGCTTGAGGTTTTGCATCTGTACGTTCGCCTTATCGCGTTCCTCGTATGCAGTGTTGGCCTTTTCGATGATGTTAGCCATTTCCTTACGCTTTTCGTGTAGTTCCTTCTCCAGCTTCTTGTAGAGGTTGTCGAAAATGACTCTTTCGCGCCTTAGACTGTCGATGACCTGTCGCAACTCACGGTTCACAGCGATGGCCTCATTAAACTTTTGGTTGGCCTTGTCAAGCCTGTTTTCCAAGATTTTGATTTGTTTCTGCAGTGTACTCTCGTTCTAGGCCCCCGCATTGTAGCCGCCGAGAGTGTTTTTCTTTTCTACGATTTTTTTCTGGAAGTTCTTGATGTGTTCGCTGGTGTCCTGCTGCATGGTTTTTTCTTGAGTAATTGCTTATTTGAGTTATTGTATCTTTTGCTCGGTGTTGGCAGTCAAGCCATTGGTCATGGTCTGATTCGGATTGCTCTTCTTGTCGTTGAGTTTTGACTAAAGTAAATTAATAAAAGTAATAGAGAATAGATATTTTGTTTATTGATGTTCAGATTGTGCAAAGTCAAGAAAAAGTGATAGACATTATGTGCATATCGTTATTTTTTTATTTAATTTCTATTTTTTTTTGTTACAATAAGTTATTTGAGGGTATCGTTTTCAGTTTTAAGTTTTTCGATGGTGCCTTTCTGCTTCTTGATGACGGTGACTGCCTCTTCGGCGTAGTACTTGCGGTCCGACTCCAGGTTCCTGAATTTGCGCTGCTCCTCTAGCAATTTTTATTGTTTTTCTAATTTAATAGTCTCGAGTTCTGTTTCCTCCATGGATCAATGCGTACTTTGAAAAAAAGTGGTATTTTCTAAATATTATAATAAATTATTATTATTATGTTTTAATATATAGATTGATCAGATCTATATTTTGTTTTTATCTGCTAATTAGAAATTGTAGGCACTATACATTTAACTGTGGATAAATAAGTTTAAATTTTCTATATAATTATACTTATTTTAACTTAAATTCCTTTTTTATATAGTGTTTTCTTTTCCCTTTTCTATTCTTCCCATATTATTATAAAAACGGTTGTTCCAATTTATTCCAAACAAATATCGAATCATTCAATTCCCTACATATTACAAAAAACTGACTTGCATTTTGAAATATATTTTTTTGAATCTCGAATCCTTTATAAATTCTAATATATTTTTTATGTTAAATTGTTATTTTCAATACAAACTAAAATTAAGTGGTTTTTTGGTCGGAATCAGTATATTTATGGACTTCAGAACTCCCTCAGGCGGCAGTTATCCTCCCTCTGCGCCGTTGCTTTATATCAAGGCCCCCCTAAAGGTATGGGACTCGACTAGATTCTTGCATATTTTATGTTGCATCAGCTCTTTTGCTTGATATCTTCTTTTGTACTCCTCTTTTGTAATTGTTTGCTCCATTGTAGATTTGAGTTGGTAGTGGGGACTATGTATCTTGACAGGCCTAATTGTTTGTTTATTGATTTTACATATGATTTAAAAAATATTAATTGATAAGATTTTAATTTATTTACCAATATTCGATTATGTTAGGCAATTAACCTCCATATTTCTTCTAGACTTGACTCTTGTGGCAGTGACTGAACAGAGGTAATGGCACAGCCTCCCCGTAGAATGAGGTCTTTCGGATCATTTATTAGTTCAAGAATTTTTTAACTATTGCCCAGATGAAACTCACGGAAGCTGAACAGTTGACGACATAGACACAATACATCCTGCACCGAAAGTTCGCTGACAAGAAACTAATGACTTTTTGGATTGGCCCCAACACTGACATCATGCCAGAATAGCTCAAATCAATGATGGAAACCCAGTTCTCGACTTGTCCTTCAACGAACATCTGCTCAATCACGAAGTTGAAAAGAAATGTCATGGCAGAGATTAGATCCTCTGTCTGAAAATTGAAGTCGAGGGCTTTTTTGACATCCATAACGAGGATGGGCCTGCATTGAGCATCTCTTCCTTTAATGTAGAAAACTCCGGAGTTCTATAAATAATAATGGCAAGAGTAATTAGATGAATATTTTTTTATATTAATTTTACACAATAATAAGTTGAGCGAATCCTTTAAAAAAAAAAAGATAAAATGAGGATTTATAAGAAACATTAATTAATTGTTTTTATTTTTAATATTTGACAAATATAAAAAACACAATGGAAACTACTAATTGCGTTTTTTTTTTACAATCTATAGAATAAATAATAAAAAAACAATATATTTTTTTTTTTTTTACAATATATTTTTCAGCATTAGTTGTAAGTTTCGGAGGAAGTAAAGACTTTCTAAAGTTGATATGTTCTGCCATATGTTCATAGGTTTTCTCCAGGTTGAAGTCGGTCGATTGCAAAAATCTTATTCTCTCAGATGTGGTCCAGAAAGCGTCGACTGTGAGCTTCTTTTTATTTAAATATTATTAAAATCTGGCAAGATGTTTCTGTTCCGACACGTCAAAAGTAACATTGCCTTAGAAAATTCTGCGGATCGGACCTTGTTTGATTTCAGATTCTGTGGCAAATTATTTTTTAAAAAATAGAAAGATTAGAAAAGATAAACAAAAAAATGTTATTGATGACATTTTTAAATGTATGGAAATGCTGGATCTGAAGTGAATTGTGGTTACAGGCAGGAAAATATAGAAATACTTCTTCCAGAATGAAAGGATACTTTTCTGGGACTCGCTGAACTGCGTGGGGATTTGTATTTTATGTTTGCATCTCTGTCGTTTCTCCTGGTGTTTATATACAGATATATATTTGGTATTATATTAGGTAACATAATAATAAAATCGTGTAATCTAATTAGAAATAGATTGATAATTATTTATCTATTCATAAGAAGGCTATCTGTAATATATTTTTTATTATTACTAGTGTTTTTTTTTTAAATTAGAAATAAAATATTTATTGAAGAATCACCCATATATCAAACATTGTAGTATTGATAATTTTAATATATGGAATCGGGTGAAGTGTATGACTTCTGTCAAGCTTCGCATTTAGGTGAATGTCGGATAAATCACTGACTATCTACATCAACCAGATGAAGACGATAATATGTATTCAAGAAGAAAATATTTTGGTTAAATCAAACCAATCGTAAAAAAAACTTCCTTTTCTTTATGTACTATATTATGACAATTTTCCAACAATAAAAAAAGGAATAAAAAAATATCGTTAGGATTTGCTTTTTGAATTATATAATTGTTATTATTTATTAAAAAAATAAAAATATATCTATAAACAAATAAGACACGACTTAAAAATCTTACAGAGTTCAAACATCAGCACCAGTACAAGAAAACTAACCAAAATATGTAATCGGACATTGATCCAGCAGGAAGAAGCAAGCGCCCTTCAGTGCCGAATGGCAACTCTGGGCTACTAAAAAATGCCAAGTCCACTTCACCCTAAGATGACTTCAAACAGCAGCTCAGCTATCTTTCCATCGTCGGTGTGGCGTTTCTAATCATATTATTCTTCATTCTACGTTTTAGTCAAAACGATGGTGAACTCAATGATGTCAACCGAGGGCTCAAAGAAGCTAACCGAGAGCTTAAAGAAGTCAATAGAGAGTTCAAAGTAGATAATATAGAGCTAAAAATAAAAAATGAAAAGCTTTCGGAAGAAGTGCACAACTATAAATCCGAAATTGAGTCCCTAAAAAACGAGAAGACCCGACTCGAAGAAAAAAACGAGGACCTTATGGATGGGATACGAGTCTGTAAAAACTACGAGCTGGAGAATGAGCTTCTGAATGCCAAAACGTTGATTAAGAAATATTAAAAGACTATCAGAGACTACTAATCTGAAGAATTAGTAGATCCCTTCGATTGGATTAAATAATGAGATGTCGAAAAGTCTTATTAACTTAAACTTTACATTTTTTATATACTTTTTTTAGAATTCAGTCTCAACTAAGATTTAAATCATATAGTTGCTAGTCTAATGAAATATAATTTAGAGTCGAAACTAATTCCTTGAAGCCTAGAGATGGATTAGTGAGCACGATTGCATTAGTTTTTTGTTGTTTGTGTTGCATCAGTCTTCGCTATCCATTTTTTGACACAGAACACCATAAATTAATAAAAAAATAAGATTTTCATTAATAAAAAATACCATAATATGTACCTCTAATAATTTATGATATTGAACTATAGAGGAGAGAGTTATTATAATGCATAAATACGAATAATAGAAACTTAATAAAAATAGGGATGTGTGCTTATTGTATAAGATATAATATTATTATTAATTAGAGTGTGTTCTATTTAGTTCCTCATGGATGATTGAACCCTTGTATCATTACGTCTATCTGTATACTTCAACCGATTCTGAAATATTATTGGAGATATAATTTAAATAATACTTAAAAAATAAACATCAATTTTTCAATTTTTCAATTTTTCAATTTTTCAATTTTATTTTATTTATAATAAACAATTATTTCATGAGCAATCCTTGCTTTTCCAATATATATTTGTTTATAAAATTTACTTAATATCTGCTTAAGAAGATAAGAAATCTGGATTTTATTAATTATATTTTTTTGCATCTGATCTCCCAATTTGTTAAAAATAATTAAATTCCTTAGACCAAACAATTATCTTACTTCTTCAAAGTTTTTTAAAAAACATATTATATTTCAAATAATTAATTTATCCTCAAAAAAACAAAGAATAAGGTTTTTTTTAAAAATAAAGTTCTTTAGAAAATAGCAGAGTTTAGAGGTAACGATACGAAATAAATTTATTCAGATACTTTTTCATTTATTGAAACAATTATTATTTTAAATATAAATATAAAGGTAATGTCGAAAAGAAAAGAAGATCACATTTCATTAATAAATCAAAATAATAATTTAATAAACATAACAAAAATATATCAAATCAAATTAAATATCAATATAAATATAAACAAATACAATCAAAACAATAGAAAAGGGAAAACCTATGAAAAGCAAATATTCACTATCCTCTTCTCCAGTCACGCAGCCAGACCTGCAGCTTGCTCAAGACACCAAACACGCACACATTTCCAAAACTTTACAAAAGTACTATTCTAGTCCAGGCTACCAACTATAGCCAGAGGAAACACGGGCCTACAATTTGCTATTCAATAAAACGCTCCTTTCCCCATCAACTATTCCTAAACAAACTGCCATTTTCACATAAGATTTCCCCAAACCACTCTTCTAAACCTTTATCCCGCCATCCTTTTCGGAAAAGCTAGAACAACAACCAGCGCGCAGGACATCTATCGAGAAGAACAGCGAAGACCGGTCGGATCTTCTTTATGTCAGACCTAATCGCCTGAATCCGGAATACATAGAAAAAACCCAGCCAATAATGAACTCAAAGGAGTCACTCAATACACTGGCTGATATGAAAACCAATATCGTTTCTGCTGTGTAGCTTCTCAACTGCGCTATAGATGTTGTCAAGCATATCTAAAACAACAACACCGACAGGTACGAGTCTGACAACTATTTGAGACGTACCAGCGGAGTCAACGTCTGGAGCGGAAACACAACTCCCACTACGAATTGTAAGACTGAGTGGAGCGACTATTCTAAACTCAGGAAGTTCCATTCTTGTCACCAACAGCGGAATAGTGAGTTGAGTCGAATGGGCACGAGCGAATAGTACTTCGGCAACAAATAAATCAAAGAAAACAAGATGCAACCAGAAATATAAAATAATAGTCGAGGAGTGTCTCTGGAATAGTTGTAGAAAAAAATGGCCAAACTCTTCAATCTAAGCGTAAATTATTTTTAAGAAAAGTCATATTTATGTATGACTCCCTTCATTGTCTATAGAAGTTGTTTAAAGATATTATCTTTTTTTGCCATTGTATCCACACATGTTGACAGTTTTCAAAGTAATCACATATATATGCGAGCTGTTCTTTTTTGGAAACGCTAATGGAAATCTAGATGATATACAAATAAATATATTATATTATTATGTTATATAAATATATGTATATATATTTTAAAATTCGTTATGATTTTTGTATTATTAATATTCTTATTTATGATTGTAGAGAGATGTCCGGAATACCGCATTGGAAGCTTAAGTTAGAAAGTAAATGGCGAAGGTAGCCGATTAGTTGAAGAAGATGAGAGGAATGTCTCTGAACGATTATATTCACTGAAGAAATACAAAAGGAAGACACTTAACTTGACTCGAATCCCTATTTAATTATTTATTCAAAATATATCTTTTTGTAAAAAATGACTATGGACGGATTATTGTAATTATTTAAAAAATTAGATATTTCTTTGAGATAGATGAAAATTAATTTAGAATTCATATTGAGAGTTAAATTATTAATAGTTGATATAAAAAATCATTTGATTTTGCTATGTTAATATTTTATACAATTTAAACATATCTTCAACGTTTAAATTTAACAAAAACAGACTTTTTTAGAGGAAATATTGATTGAGGGATCGGTTACTTGGTTTAAGTCTCTTACGAACACTAACTTAAATTCTAATTTTTATAACAATTATTATGGGTAGTATTAATGGAATTTAAAAATCAGGGGTTAGTTAAGAAGAAGGCTAGTTAAAGGCTAGTTGGGGTTAGTTAGTTAGCTAGTTAGTTGGGTTGCTAGTTAGTTGGGCTAGTTAGTTGGGTTGAAGAAGTTGCCAAATCGAGGTTTAATTTCGTAAAGCCTGACAAAAACCATTTAGACTGCTATAAAAAATTTCAAGCCCCTGCCTTGAGTTAACGAGTCTCGGCATTCTGGACAGTGTAGATTGGTACCCATAATTAGTACTGTTGGTTGAGGAATAGCAATGATTTTTCTCTAAAAAATTGAATAATATCAATGTTCTCTTCATCGGGATGAATCGTACACTAAAGTTAAAAATACGCGGTGTCCTGAATATTTTGGTACTAAGCTGGAAATTGGTGAATCTAAATCACGTAGGGATCCGTAAAAAACTTATTTTTTCATCTTTTCCATTTTATTTTGGTGTCAAAAAGAATTTTGAAGTCCGGGGGTAGGCTTGAACGCATTTTAAAAGATAATAAACAGGTAATGATAGTAACCCTGGAGCGATTTTTTTTTGTCAAATTTTACCTAAAAAATTTCAACTTTGGACTCGATTTATTCGTAAACGATAACTCAAATAAAAAAAAAATTATACCACAAATTTCTATTGAAGATTTATCTCAGAGTTTAATCTTCTAACATGAATTAATTTGCATGTTGAGGATTGAGTAATAATTATTGAATATTTATTATTGTATTTTATTTTATTTTATAAGGGTTTTAGGAGGGGCTAGATTAAATTAATTAATGGCTCCAAATGTGATGTAGATTCGTCAGTTTCCCGGTTGTACCACGAGTTTCCAGACACCACGTAGATTAACATTGGATGTGGGAAGGGGTGGGGGAGTTGTTTTCTGTCATGTATTAGATTTTTTCTTAATTAATTAAAATCCATTGGGTAAATACTGTAATCTAGTGAACGAATAAAATTCGACTGTACATCACGACCAAAACATTAGCTTAGTTAAAAATACCTTAAAAATACAAAGAAATTTTTTTTTTATATGCTACAACGAAGTTTAAAAAATAAGCATACAAAACTAGGTATTCAAATAGTTTTTTTAGAAGTTTCGAGACTTTCAAACTTTTCATTTAAATTGTTTTAAAAAAAATATTAAATACCTACTAAAAACAAAATTGCTGTTTTTCAATTAAGATAGTCAAGATTAGTTCTGACAGACGGCTTCCAACTATTTTTGGATATGGCTCTCAAGAGATATGTACTCGTATTGAATTAATTTCGGATAGTTATAAAATTAATTTCGCTGATAACCGCCAATTACAACTTATCATGAAAAGTGTTTAATCTCAATCGTTTTGATTTCAACACCTCTTTTTCTACTAATTCGATTGAAACTTACATCTTTTTGTGTTTCTTGTGCATTAACTATGTAACAATTTCCAAACATTTTATTTTGAATTCTGGTTATAAAATAATAACTATTTCGAGTTTTCTAATAATTTATTAGAGATAGCTTCAATAATGAAAAAAACTAAGCTTAAACATTCAAATATTAATACAAATTTTAAAGTTTGCTCCTTAGAAACTTTATAAATAAATAAAAAAATGAAATAAAAAATTAATTAAGTTATCAAAATAATAGCACCACTTAATAATAATGTTTAATTATTTCTGTACTTGTTTAGTTTAAGTTAATTTTAAGAACGTTAGTGAATGAAATATATGTGTCGAAACAGGTAACATAGTAATAAAATTAAGTTAAAAATTTACATAGTGAATAAAACTTTCGAAACAAAACGAAACTTATATCAAGTACTAAGTAGATATGAAATTAATACGTTGCATGTAATAATACCAACAATCCAATCAAATACTTTACTTTCCATAGGAATGAAAGTTTTGGTGATACCTTATTGGAAATTTACTACGTGTGTGAAAGTGCAGCTATAATATGTAATATTACACACTTAACGACCTATGCGTTCAAATATCATGAATACTAATGGACTGTCAATTAATCAGTCAGATTCATGAAGAAAGAATAAGCAGTGGAGAGGTTGCTTGAAGGTTTAGCCGTATTGGTGATCTGATTTGAATAGCCAGGTACTTTCCAACCATTCTCTTCTCCATTTCCCTTTATGCCCACTCACTTTGTTCTCATAATATACCCCAAATGGGAATGTCACACACCCACTGGCTCCGGACAATTGGGAGCAGTTGGGATTCTGTGTGGTATTCGCAATCCAAATAGTTCTCTCTCTTCGCTTAACTAACGAGAAAATCATTGAAATTTCAACCCACCACATAATTTACACTTTTCCATGAAAGCAGAACATAGAGGAAATGAGGTGATCTCGAATATACAGGGTTGTGAATACCGCACAAGAGTCCCAACTGCTCCCAATCGTCTGGCGCCAGTGATACTATGGCATCCCCAATTGGGGTATGCTGTGAGGCTGAAGATAGTGGGGAGGAGAAGGAGATGTGGATGAGGAAGATGGGGAAATAACTGGCTATTCAGATCTGATTTCCAAATACGGCTAAAGCCATTTCAAGCAACGTTTCAAATCTGAATAGTGAACTTTTACCAGGGCGATACCGAGAGTATCTTCCACTCTACACATTATTTTTAAAACCAGGATTTGAATCCGCGACCTCCGAACACGTAGTGGAGAGCCTTATCTCTCCACCATAGAGGACGTCAGAGCTAACGTCACTTTCATGTCAATACTTAAGAGTCAATTATCCTAACTTACCCCAACTTTTCCTAATTTACCTCGACTCCCCTTTACTTTGTGTTCCTATTTTTCCCTACCCAACCCCCCACTTGAAATATTTACCTTTAGAGTGTTGTTAAAAAGTGAATTTGACACTAGGCAATAATACCACCTTCTATATCTAAGTGATAATAGCGTATAAATCATATGTGTGCCTTCGTAGACCGGGGCACTCAATACAATATTGTTAAATGCGTATGTAATATCAAGACACATTCAAAATAAATTACCAATTGACGTAATGTAAAAAACCTTGCAATATTTAACGATGGACTCTTTCGATAACCGTGATTATAAACGAATTATGTGGCTTATCATTAAGTTGCATCTTTCGTGCCAACTGGTAATCTACGAGGGAATCGGTTAAATTGAAAATAACACGAAGCGTTGTTATTTGTTTTGGCTGGGCGCTAGATGTGCAATACGCGGAAATTTTCACTGAAATATACCTGCACAGACAAAGAGGATTCCTTACGCAATGTTTGTTATTAATATTAAATTGAGTCTGCTATGTGATAAATGGCTGAAAGAGGTGTTTTCGCTATATAACATTTTTTAAGTGAGTTTTCCTACGGATTCCATCACATTTTACTAATTTATTGAAGGTTATCGGGTTTTGTCGGACCATGATTTTGTTGCACCTATTCATTTTTGAATGGTGTAATGCAGTGATTCACAACATTTTTAGCTGAAGGGACAATTTATCAAGTTTTAATTAATTAAATAAAACAATCAAACTTTGTTTTAACCACTTTTATTTTACACGCCTACCGGTTTCGGAACAATAGTTCCATCATCAGGGCAAAATATATACTAAACAATATCATAACATTATGGCAGAATATACATAATAGGTGTCACGGTGGGGGTGGGGACGTGACTTGGGATTAGTATTAGTGGAGGAAGAGATAGACTTTGAGGGAGGGGTGAATGGATTTTTTTTTTTAATTAGTTCGAGGGCCATAGGAGGTGGTTACCTACAGTTTGACATGATTAAATTTGACAGTCGGTGACGTCGCTGGTGTAACTTTTTTTTGTAAATGCGAATCCTGTACTAGAACCCCAAGAATAAAATCTTAAATAAAACAATTTTTAGCATTCTGAAATATTGAATATTCAAAAAAATGTTTGTGGCGATATACTTTCGTATTTTGTGCAACAGAGCGGAAACCGTGAAATATTTTGATCATAGCAAACGGATATCCAACCGATCGCTAATAATAAGAAATATAAAAACTCCTAAAATTGAAACTATTCAAAATCATTAACAGCGCGCACAAATTTTTCCTAGGCCAAAGATCAAACCAATAAATGCTGTTGATTTTCAAGTTTCGGAAAAGTCAAATTACAAACAATATTTAGCTGCAAATTCTTTCGAATTCATCAAATATTTCGCGTATCAAACCGTTTTTCTTAAATATTCAACTTTTTTTTCCTTCTACTGTTGTTCAAAAGTTCGGTTTTCCTTTTTTTCGTTAGAATTGACGCAAAATTTTAGAATTTTTATTTAGTCAAGTGACCCGTACGAAAAGACCCGCTAGCCGCGTGTTGCGTACCACTGGTGAAATGGATATTTTGGTATGTTAGTAAAACTTTGATTTTCCGGTGCTCAATTACCCGTGAATTTGATTAACCATGGTCTTCTGTTGTTGATTACAGTGAAGTGTTGCGATTAGCGATTAGTTTCATAGTAAAATGTCACCAGAATATTTATGAACGAAATATTTTAAACTATAAATTTGTTGGATTCACGTGTCTCCCAGCTGCTACGGATATTCAGCCATTTATAACATTTCAATGATTCCTTTTAGATTATCAATGTCTCCATACAATGTAACAAAAATTATTGTATGCGAAGGTAATTAATGCAAATATTATTATTATTATTGCATTTCATTTATAAATACAATACCTATGTATGTATAAACCTAAATTAATTAATATATGTGATTTAGTGTATATTTCAAATTATGTAAACCCCTCTTAATGTTTAAAGTTTTTTTTTCTGTTTTGTAATAATCTTGTATTTTCTTCCGTTATGAAAGGAACACCGATAAATAAAGATAAAAGATGTAATATGTAACATAATGCCTCGCGGATACTGGAACAGCTGTCCACGAGTAGTATTCCATTATACCCGAAGGCAAACATGGTGATTAACGTTCCGTCGAACATTGCTTTAATCCGAAAATTGTTATTGTTATTTTTTTATTAATACTTGATTTCATTTCGTGCAAAAAATAACGCAGTTTGTTGGTTGCGTAATTCAGTAAATGCTTTTACAATTTAAGAACGTAATAATCTTAAAACATTCAGTGGAGAGGGAAGACGGAAAAAGAAAAATATTAATTTGTAACACTGTACAAATTGCATCTCAATTATTTGACACGCCTGTCATTTTTTCAGTGGAAATTATTGTAAAATTTCTTAGACCAATAATATAGTACCTACCTACAAGTATGAACAATTTTATTTACTGTGTTATTATTATATCAAGCAGTGCTTCTCAATTATTAATTACTTTATGATGAACGAAATCAAAAAAGTTGTGTCTTTAGTTTTTAGTGACCAAACGTAGTTGTTTATGATTTTTGTTCAAAATTTATTAAAATTAATAAATGATTTGTCCAACCCACATTAAGCAATCAGTTTCTACGAATAAATTTATTAAGTAGCTACTAATAAGTGTATTACCCCAACATAACAGCTTAATAAGGAACTCCAGTAAAAAAATATAATGGCTTTAAAAATATGTATTCATATAGATCAGCAAACGCCGATTCTGAAAACATAACTTTTATTACAGAATTTATAAATCGTTCTTTAAAAGTGAATAAAAAACATCTCATCAAAACACTTTGTTATGTTGGTACCATTGCATTTGGAACATTTGACGTCACGCGCGCATCCTGTTTTTAGATTAGTATGGAAATTATTATTTTTCACTTTTGTTTTGTATTTTAAACATTTTTTTTTTTTAGTTTTGGCGAAATTAAACTTAATTTTGATGACTTTAAGCTCTATAATTGTTTTTCAATATAAAAAAACTATTATTAGTGAAATAAATTAGAGTATTCATGAGCAAACCAATTATCAATACGGATATTATGATAATGTTAATGCTCAATACTAATTGCCACCCTGAAGCCTATCTATTAAATTAAATTTATTTAATTTATTCTGCGTTACTATTATCTATTTAGTTTTTCATTTTGTTTCTTTTATTTTGATGTAATTATCTTTTCGTATTTTTTTTCACATTTTCTTCTCATATGTTTTTATATTATTATTTAACCGTTTTTATTATTATTGCTATTTTTTATTTATTTTTTAAATTTATTTTATCTTATTCATTTCTCTTTTTATACGGTATATATTTCATGTGATATGGCAGACTAGGTTTGCACTACGCGCCCAGTACTGTTGGATTAAAAACTCAAAAAAAAAACATTATTATTATTTGAGTTAAAATTTCTAAAAAGGTACATAATTTTATTACTTACGTTTAGTTATGATTAACTATGAATAGAATATAAAATTATGAACGGTAAAGCTCATCAATGTTTTGAAAGTTGACGTTCTAACCTCAAAACTGATCAAAACCGACCGGCCATAGATTTGGAGCGTTTTATTTTAACCATGAAAACTAACTTTCGAAAAAATCTAAATACACTAGTGTTTAAGTTTGAACGCATACTGATTAAAATTTTTTTTTTTTTGTGAACTGGAGTTCTTTATTGTAGTTTCTTCTGCTCCTATAATTGAACTATGTTTAATAATTGTTTCTATTCATTATTTTATTACTGAATTTTATTATTTGGGTAATACTAATGTTATAGCGGTTAAAAGTAATAATATCTCGAGTATCTCGACACAACTTCACAAATACGTGTTTTAAAAACATATACTATTATTTATTAAAAAAAAAATAAGTTACTTTCTCGTAAAACAATGGGAATTACGATTACCATGACTGATTTCACCAACGACAAGAACATTTTGGTTATCACCCTATTCACAATTCCGGGCGACTTTTTGTATTAAATTTCACCTCTATATACCATATAATATCAGTAAATTTATTTTAAAGTATCCGCATAAGGGGAACGGCTGCGGTGCCTGTTTCATACAAAGCTGAATTTTGGATTGGAGGACAAAATACCGATAATAAAAACGACAAAAGACATGAATTGTGAAAAACATAAACATGAACATCTCAATTTTATTATTAATTATTGTATTTTATGAAATAAAGAAAGTGAATGATATGTAAGCATATTTTTAACTGTCACTATTTATTTTGAATTATAAGAAGAATCTATGACGCGAATGTGAATGGAAGAAGAAGCCGGGGACGCCCGAGGAAGACATGGCAAGATCAAGTGAATCAAATACTTGAGTCGGGCCATGTCAGAAGTCGGAATAATAGAAGAGAATGTATGAGACGATGTATGAATGTGAATGAAGCAAGAAGCGTATGCCAAGATCGAGTTGTTTGGCGGTCCGTCCTCTCTGCCTACCCCTGCGGAGAAACGGCGTGATGGTTAGTTAGTTAGTTTACTATTTATTTTACAGTCGTTTATAATATAAAAAATAGTTTTTAATTAATTTTTGTTGTGAATTAATTTTATTATTTTCTTTAATTTTCTTTAATAAAGAAACGCAAATATTCCCTGGTTACGAATATCCTGACTATATTTGAAAATCTCCTACTATCATCACAGTAAGCGGAAGATATTACTTGTGTCGTAATGGAGGACTTCGCCAGCCAAGAAATTGAACTCACGACGTCTGGGTGAGACACAAACGCGATGCCAACTCAGCCACTGACCGGTATTATTTTAGAGGGTGTTATAAAATATTATAAAAAGACAAAAAATTGATAATTATTACATTTTATGTAAAAATGCTATGTTTGGTTTGATGCCATTAAGTTGTAAAAAAAATCCGTACCTTTTGTTTCTATCCAGACCGAAATATGTTTTATTATTATAATATGACATGGTGTATAATAATAATAATAATAATAATAATAATTGGATGATTTGTGTAGCGTCGTTGGTTGTTTTAATAATGTAGGCATGTGATTATAAGGTGTAATTTCGTAGTAGCTAAAATATCTTTGTGTGTAAGTGGTATATTTTAATGGGATATTAAGGCACTAAGGGCGTATTTTGTTGAAGATCTGATAATTATTACTGATTGGGGTTGTAGGAGAATATTATAAAGTTTGGATTTGAAGAGATAAAGAAATACGGATTTATCGTACGGTTGTCTAATTGTCATAACGTCTAAAGACTTGTATATGTCGCAACAATAGTTTGAGATACATTGTTAAATTTCATAATAGTTGAACATCTCAAGTAAACAAACATAAATCACTCACTGCATACTGTGCCGAATTATTAGCAAGTTCGTTTGTGATGTTTAAATCTCGGCATACACGAAATTATTATGAGATTCCACTTGAAACAAAATTCGGCAAATGCTGCAAAGGTTTTAAGTGTTCTTTAATAATTTATTTTCTTCTTTAAATTATTAAAAAAAAAACAGGCTAATGGGCTAAAAAAATAGGCACTTAATAGTTTTGTTTTTGTGACAATTGAAATGTAACTGTTAAAAATTAAATTGGTTTAACGATAATAATACTTGCAATAATCACACTTTAAAAAATGCGGTAGCTATTTTGTTTTGAATAAATTGGATAACTAGTAATTATGATCATTTTATAAACATGCTAAAACTAATTATACCTTGTGTAAATGCAAACTTCTATAAATACTGCCGTAATTTTTTTTGTCTCGGAATTATTGTACGTGGCAGGGAAACCAAACCGCAATGGATCCAGTAGATGTCTTTCTATTTGGTGGATTTCCTAATTTCGGCGAGTCATTGTTTTTAATTATCTTATTTGAAAACCGGAGCGATTATCCGCAACTTAATTGCACATGCGTCGAATATCATAAGACACTTGGAAAATAAAAGAGTTTTGAGACGATTTGCGTCAAAATAGATGACATTGCGGCTTTAAAACTTGACCTAGTAATTTTTGAGAAAATTTACGCACACATGAAATAATGGTAGGTTCAACACATTCGTGGGAATTAATTTAATGTGTTCTGTATTATATGAATTGAAAACGTGTTCAACAGTATCGGTGTTGCGTCTAACGCTTCGTGGCAAAATATTAAAGGACACTTGATGCATTAGATTATGAAAAAAATCAATTTCCAACGAATTTGGAATTATATTTTAATGATCAGAAAATGCTACCCGAAATTAAGTGTAATCTAGATCCGATTTTATATTTATATAGGATATCGTAAAGATAGCAGCCAATAATATGGTATTTTAATAGAGGATAATATTGACAAGTCTTGAAGTTGACGTATGACATCGTTGAGAAAGGCGTAAAGTGAACTGGTTTCATTAGCTCAGTTGGTAGAGCGGTTGCCATGGTAATACAGAGGTACCAGGTTTGATTCCCGGATGCGACTGATACTTTCTTATTTTCTGTATTTTTTTTCGGTTTCGTGTTTTTAGGATTTGTTAATATTATCTTCTTAACTGATTAAATATTAAAATGAGGTTTATAAGCTTCAATAGGTTATTAAAATAAATTGAACGTTTTTTGTTCGTTAATCCTCTTTTGGTCGCCTGCACAGATATATTTGTAGGTCTTTATTTTGAAGAATTAAACAACAGACTAATACAAGTAGACGTCTAATTTTAAGGATTTATGAAAAAAAAATTACGTTCAGGGGAATGAGTTTCTCAAATGAATGCCTACATAATCATATACGAGTATGTCAGGTTCAACGTACTTAATTTACCTAAGAGATAATGATATTTCTGAACAGTATTTTCGTGATTTGAAACAATACATACAAGAGAGGTATAACTTTCTAAGCTCTAAGCTTATTTCATGAATCGAGTGCGTGATAATTTATAAATCATTTCACAGTTTAATCATGCGTAACTCTTGGCAAATCTCTACAACATTAATACCCGAGTAAGCAGGTAAAGTGCTCAGACTTACACTACACCGAGATTACTTTCGAGTGACATCACCTTAAAACCTCATCCGAAGTCGTACGATTGAATCTCTATACATACGTGACGAGCAATTTTAATTAATTATTTGTGTACGAATCGACCCAATTTCTCCTTTGCCAATATTCTAATATCTTTTAGAGTACGATGCAGTATATACCAAAGACTAGTTTTCCGGCAGTTTTTGCTGAATATAACTGATTTGAAATAGACAAGATTGGCTTACACCCTGCCTATTATGACCGTACAAAATAATATAACAGTTAGACTTATATGAATTTTATAGCTACAAGTTATTTTATAGGTCTTAACACAGAAGTTGCAAGTTACAAGTTTAAAGTAAAGCGATTTTTTACAATTACAATTTTTTAAATTTATTTTTTTATTATATTTGACAGTAAATCAGAGAATTATCTGAGGTTTCTACGCACTTTGTTCCAGAGCTAAAGATATTTCTTGTGTTACTCAGAGAAAAGACCAAAAATCAGTGCCAAACGATGGTTTTAAATTGCTTATGTAAGTAAACATTAGCGACTAGATCTGAATTGGTAGTTTAACACCTTCCTCTTCCCACTATCCCTTCCCATATTATTTGATGTCTCACAATATTAGTATTTATAGAAGAGTCCCATGATTCGCATAGTTCTTTTCAGGGGGTACACATATAAATGGTAATAATCTGCAGCTTCTCGCTAATATAATAGCGTTGACATTTTGATTATTTATTAATCGTAACAACTGTTCGTAATTTTTCACTTTTATGTAATTCAATACTTCAACATCATCATCCTTTTTAACAGTTTTTTGTCGGGCAATAAAGTGCAAATCAATTTTAAAATAACCCTTTGCGCCGGTCGCAGAAAGGGTTTGTGATGATTTATCTCTCTGGATCTTAAATTCTGCATATAAGACGTCGCCAAATTTTGTTTCCATATGCCAAAGGGAATTCAGAAGTTACGTTAGTGAGCCCCTTTTTATATCAATTTCATATGCTTATTACCGGCAAGCTCACCTAGTGTACACAATATCAATGCTTCAACAAAGAAATTTCGTTTTCGTGGAATGTGCAAGTCTCACGTACATTGAGCTACACTATAAAGCCGGTTCACAAAAACTACAAAAACAATTCCAAACCAGGCCACACTCGTGGAAATATAAAATAATGTAATGTTCCATTGTTTAAAGCATATAGATATAGATACTCTGATACAGAGATAGATTGGGCGAATTAAGCAATGGTTAGAGATTTTAGTGAAACTGAAATTAATTTCTCTATGGGCGTATTCATATTGTGTAAACAAACTGAAAAAAGTTAGAAAATACCCACCGGCCTTGAATAACAATAGAAATGCACGTTAATTTTTTTTTTACTATTTACTTTTAAACAAAGTCGTTCTGTTACTTGAATGAATTTACTACATTAGAAAATAGCATAATATAATTTTTTTTAAATAACTTTAATAACAACATATTAAACCTTTTTACGTGGAACTATTTACTTTTCAAAGGGAGTTTATTATTGTTCAGCATTGGTTTTTAGCTTAATTCACACGTACGTCTGTTAATTGTTATTGTG